>JAUCBJ010004892.1:0-25076 GCA_032718475.1 Nemertoderma westbladi | reverse complement strand
CTATAATGGTATTAATAAATAATATTATTAAAGGTTGAGAAATTTTTTATCGAAGCTCCACCTATAGTATTGGTAAACACAAAATCTCGTGAAGATCGCGACGTTTGCGAAGCTACACCTATAGTATTGGTAAACACAAAATATGTCGCGAAGATCGCGACGTTTGCAAAGCTCCACCTTTAGTATTGGTAAACACAAAATATGTCACGAAGATCGCGACATTTGCGAAGCTCCATCTATAGTATTGGTAAACACAAAATATCGCGACGCTTGCGAAGCTCCACCTATATAGTATTGGTAAACACAAAATATGTCACGAAGATCGCGACGTTTGAGAAATTTCGCGATTTTCGCAATCTTCGCAATAATCGCGACGTTTGCGAAGATTGCGAAAATCATGAAGAAATGTTTAAAATCGTTACCTTACTCCCCTCACCTGACCAGACCAGACCAGTAAAATATAGTTTTGTACTGTTATGATATGGTTAATAAAGGGCCGATCAGAGATGGGTGTGCTGTTAATCACCCTGTTTTATTTATTTTTATTATTAACAGCACACCGTGGACATCGTGACTTTCAGGACAATGGTATAAGTTATATGTGAACAGTATTTTGTGTAGATACTTTGGTGTTGGTGATGGGTTTGGGTGGGCAAAAACGTATACACAAACACATACAAGTCTTCACAAACAAGTACCATAAGCCGGTAGGCCTATACTATACATCTGACTTGACTGTTGATTATCTAGCTGTTTATAATTAAAGTGGGTTTTCTACAATATTCCTAACTCACGTTTATTGTATTGGTTCCTTTCAGCCCGCCTCTGTAACCTGCTTATTTACTAACCTTCAGTAGTTTGGTTTACGTTCATACTGTAAATATTATTAAATTAATACCTGGATAATTAGTGTAAAACAATCCATTTGTCTGTAGACCCAATATGTTACCAGTATTAGTAACCGTGGTAACTATAAGATCAGTTGCTGCTAACGACCCAATAAAAACAGTGTCTTTTTAACATGCAATATACTATTTTTGTGTTTGTGTTGTGTATATTGTACAGGCGGTACTTTGCCCAATGTTTCGTTTTTCGTTATTAAGCTGCCCTGCATAGGCGCGTAATTTATTACAACAATATTGATAGCATTGCATCTGTTCATTATGGCACTCTCGCTGGCAAGCTTGTTATTATTTTATTAGTTTTTTAGAATTCATTTGAGCAACTTATTGGTAAAGTGACAAATTTTTAGGGTACGCAGCAAACTTCGCCCGTGAGAAAGCTTCGCCCACGTCCAATCTTCGCCCGGAGCAATCTTCGCCCTCAAAATGCGTTTTAATAACATCATTATTGTTTTGGGTAGAAAAAACCGTCTCTGTAACCTGCTCCTTTCCCTCAATTGGACGCGGGCGAAGATTTCCCTCGGGTGAAGATTGCACCCAACCATTTTTAGTTTTAGATAAATTTTTAATGGGCAAATGACTCGTCTGATTTTTATTGGGCGAGTGACTCATTGGGCAAGTGACAGCACCCCAGCCGACCACGTCTGGATTGCGGATGTTGGCACTACTACTGTGCCGAAGTGATACGTGGTCTAACGGAAATATTTGAAATGCTTTTTAACATGGATACAAGCTTTACGTAAACCATTTTTAACCTTAGGACGTAATTAAGAAATACATTAGATTTCGATTATCCATTAAGCTACTGTAGGCCTATAGTACATTTAAACTACGCAATTATTTCCTTGGCCTAGCAAACATCGAAACATCCATGTTTTGCCAACTTCGTTACATCCAGGTATCCCAGCTACACGACCTATTTTAATTGAACGATAAGCCCTGGGTTAATCATTACTGTGATTCCGCAATAAAGATTACATTGTAGGACTCCAGTCGTACCTTACCGTGATTGTCCCGCAGGATACTGACTCAGGATACCTATTTATTATGTGTATGGAATGTATGCATGGACCCCACCAACGCAATAAAATAAGGTATCACAATTAGGAAAGATGGTCCTTAATTAACCATTCTTCTCACCTACCCCCCCCCCCCCCCCCCCCATGTCTCATGAATTCTTTAATATTCACGACTATGTTGTTGTCATTTAGATGCATTCATGCGGGAGGTACTTACTTTTTAGTTACAGGTGTGCTGGGAGTGATGTCTTCCTTCACTGATCTCTTGCCATCCCATGTTACACATAAATCAAAGTTTTATGAAATCCGTGAGCTTAGAAGAACCCAATGCATAATTATTACAGCTCGACTTTCACTGTAGATATTTTTATGTCTATCCCCACCAAGTGTTGGTGTATCTACTATTGGTGTATCGGTACATGAAAAGTGAATTCCATGAAATCGTCACTATATCACATCATTATATTTATTGTTATGGATTCCAGTAAGGATTCCTGCCGGGTAGGTTTACGAAGCAACCAATTAATAAACTCTTAACCGATGCTAACAAGAACTTAAACCAACCATAGAAGCCTTTATTTACATGGTTTGTCGAGTTTACAAAGGCATTCGACTCAGTTTCGAGGAAAAGGACTCAAACTACGAACTCTATTTGGAATAAGAGGTCGTTTGTTGTCTTTCATCAAGGTTCCGTTATCAGTGGACTATATACAAATATTCGATGGGTTGAGACAGACAAATAAAATCTCACGGCTTCGGGGTTTTTTATATGGAGACTCGCTCAGTCCGTTGCTGTCTATTGTTTACGTCGCTGACATAGTTGCTAAAATTAAACAGGCGGCAACCGCCGTAATTATATTATTATTCGCCGAAGACCTTCTCATTTATGCAGACAATAAGGAAGCTCTCCAGGCAGCCCCAAACGCTCTGAGTGCGCATCGGAATGGGCATCTGAGGACTTTATAAAGGTGAACCCCCAAAAAGACAGCGATAATAAAGTTTCGGCGGGGCTGAGGATTTGCAACTCCGATATTTTCATATTCAATGGCCAGCCAATCCCTAGTGTTATCTCATTTGGGTATTACATTTCAAACAACCTTGAAATTCGCCAAACACATTACGGATATTACCTGCAAATCCATTATCACATAATAATAATAATAATAATAATAATTTCTTTATTGATCCTTAAAACCAGAGAATTTATGACAAAAAATTGCACTGGGCATTCAATGTATACACACTAAATGATTATTTGGAACAATAGCGTCAGTGTACAGGAACAACTATGTGGGGCGAGCCACGAAGTGAGTGAGCCTTAGCGTAGTGGTACCATTAATCAACCTGTCGTTCTGTCGTTCTGTCGTGTTCAATTTTAAACGTTAATAACTCGGCCAATCTTTGATGAAATCTATCCAAACTTGGTACACATGTTGTTTGGCAAAAGTTTAGAAATTTTCCAAGTAGAATTTCAGTGTGGCCTTCGAGAAGCTAAGATAATAGCAGTTAATTAGTTAATTAAGTTATTACGGTAAAAACACCATTTTCAACCTGCCTTTTAAAGGAAATTAATTGTTTTACAGTATAAGATTTAAATAATTATAATTAAAAATTATACAGATGTAATCCCCATACGCCATTCTATTATAGTTTTTAATTAGTTCAAGTGATTTGCTTTAATAATTGTGTCTTTAATTGATCTAAAGTAATTAAAACGGCAAAAAAAATTTATTCTCATTAAATACTGCTCATTTATTGGCCAACATGCTGGTACATAGATGGGATGTGTGTGTCATTCCCAGTTGCTGGGAATGATTATTGGTCAAGTCTCTGCTGCTGGCTGGGAGTTGTTGCTAAGACTAACCAGAGAGGAATAGTAATAGACAACCAGTATTGCTATTCCAGCCCAGACAGCATTCTTTAAATTCACTATAAATGTTGTATTGCTATCTCAGGTGAATGACAGATATCATAACATAAATACTATCCATGGCATGGCTGTTGTGTAGGCTTCTGAAATAGTTTATTCCACAATGTATATGTCTGGTTATTTTTTAATTGAATTTTTGCAAAGTAGTAAAATTAATGTTCTTAAAAATAATATTATTATTTTATATGTAACCTAGGAAATTAGCTACATTTTTTCGCTGCAGCTTTAAGAGTGTACATTAATTTAATATTATTTCAATACCCATATTACTACATCGGCATAAGATGCGTTGGCGTTGTATCACACATCTCCACATATCACACATATCCACATAGATGTATCAAAAGTTACTCGCACAGTTTCGAAACTTCGCATAGTTATAACTGTATAAAGATCGTCAGTCTGCGTTTAGGAAAGATATTTTAAATACAAAACAGGACGAGCGACGAGCGCAACGAGGCATATAATGAAGACGAGTACTGCGTTGACTAATATTATTATATAAACCACCTGGCTTCACATATTGAACGCATCCCCAGTTATTATTATTATAAAGAACGTCCTAGCCTGCGTTTAAGAAATATATTTAAATACAAAACAGGACGAACGCAACGAGGCTTATAATGAAGACGAGTACTGCGTTTATTATATTCCTATAAACCGCCTGGCTTCGCATATTGAACGTGCGATTGGAAATAAGTTCGTGCTACCCTTCCGTGGGTGGTAGATGTCGCGGTTATGTATTGGTGGTTGGAGGAAGGGTGGGGGGGGGGGGGGGGATTAAAAGGGGTGAACACGTACTGTCCCCCTTTCTTTGATTGATTGGTGGTGTGGGTAAATTTCTCAAAACCTGATTTTGTGATACAGTCGCTCAATTTTAATTTGTATCTCATAACTGGGCCTCGTGCTGCGCGAAGGCCCCCACGAACGTGTTTTACTCCTATGTATGTAATACCGGAAATAAGACATGTGTAAGTACAGTAGATATAATAAATAAAAACATAAAAAATTAGTTGAGCGCAAATATTACTACCCCCCCCCCCCCCCCCCACCCCCGCTGAACCATGCAGAAACCTTGGTTTCGTTATGGAGCAGTTACCCCCACCCCCCCCCCCCCCCCCACCTCCCTATCTGGCAGACAATAAAGAGCCTCCAGCTAAGTTACTTCTTCTCGACTGTATTTAGTTAGAAATATATTTTTCAAATGTCGTTTAAAAGTTGCAAGGTTTGGTGACTTGATTACATCGATATGGAGCGAATTCCATAATTTTACCGATTTCACAATTATACTATCGTGACCAAACCTATTTTTAGATTTTGGAATAACGATATTCCCAGTTCGTGGATTTAACCTAATATTGTTTTTTGCTAAAAACGGCAGATCCAAAGTTTTAAAAGCTTCTGTAAGCTTATGCATATATTTGTAAAAGTATATAAGCGCATAATATTCTCGAACTGCAGAGAGTAACGGAATTTCGCCTTTCTGCCTCAACTCCGTTCCACTGCTGTCGGTAATTTTCTTCCCGAAAATAGTGCGTAATGCGTAATTTTGTACCTTTTCAAATTTATAAAGCAGTTCCTTTGAACCATGTTTGTCATGGAGAGACACAAGCAGCTGACAACAATAATTATGATAGGGCATAGTAAGCGTTTTATATAATTGCAATTTAGTTTTATTGGGCAATTGACCCTTTATTATTCGTAAACAAGAAATGGTAAGAGTCATTTTTTGGATCATTTTCCCTATGTAATCTTTCCAATTTAGCTCGTTATCAATGTTCACTCCCAGATATTTTACTGATGGAGATTGTGGAATAGGTTCAGGGCAGCCTACATTTAATTTTATGGATGAGAAGTCAGCTCTATTTTCTGGGCTGATTTGCTTCGGAGATAAAAGGAGAAATTCCGTTTTGTCCGGGTTCAGTTTCAAATGAGAATCATTAAATATTTTTTGAATTTTCTGAACATTCGACTCTAACAATTTTGTAGCTTGTTCTGGATCTGAGTCAGCCACATAAATAACTGTATCATCAGCATACTGTATAATTGAAACATTTGTCAGTAGTTCTGGAATGTTATTGGTATATAGCATAAATAATAGAGGCCCTAAAATGGTACCTTGGGGAACGCCCCTTGTTTCAGTTAGCCAATAATCAGAAAAAGTATTTTCTACTTTAACACGTTGCTTCCTTTTCAATAGGTAATTTTGTATGAGGTTCAATGCAGTCGAGTGGAAGCCTAAATGTTTGAGTCTGTGATTCAAAATGTCATGATTTATAGAGTTGAAAGCTTTGCTTAGGTCTAAAAATGCGGCTGCGACAAATTTGTTGTCATTCAAATGTTGACGCCAATTCTCAGTTAAGTAAGTAACAGCATCAACAGTAGAAAATCCTTTTCGGAAACCAAATTGTTTTGGGTATAAAAGCTTATTATCTTTGACATATTCAAGTATTTGAGAACACATAATTTTTTCAACAACTTTGGCAAAAGGAGATGTTATTGCAACTGGTCTGTAGTTCGCAGCATCACCCTGCACATCACATTGCACAGCATTAAAAACCCTCGGAGACTCTCACTGGCTACTACTGCCATGAAAATCTTTTATATCAAGATATTGCCGATTTTAACTTACAACTTGGACGAAATTTGGACTCGTTTGTCAGTTTCAAACCTCCACTCAATAGATCGAGTGAAGACGTTGTACTTGAAGAGGACACTTGGTCTCCACAAGATTTGACGATATCGTCCAAGTTGAAGCTCCCGGTATTAGCCTCAGTCCGGATCTGAGCTCCCTTTGGTACGATCTTAGCTCCCTTTGGTACGATCTTAGTTCCCTTTGGTACGATCTTAGCTCCCTTTGGTACGATCTCAGCTCCCTTTGGTACGATCTCAGTTCCCTTTGGTACGATCTTAGCTCCCTTTGGTACGATCTTAGCTCCCTTTGGTACGATCTCAGTTCCCTTTGATACGATCTCAGTTCCCTTTGGTATGATCTCAGTTCCCTTTGGTACGATCTTAGCTCCCTTTGGTACGATCTCAGCTCCTTTGGTACGATCTTAGCTCCCTTTGGTACGATCTCAGTTCCCTTTGGTACGATCTCAGTTCCCTTTGGTACGATCTCAGCTCCTTTGGTACGATCTCAGTTCCCTTTGGTACGATCTCAGCTCCTTTGGTACGATCTCAGCTCCTTTGGTACGATCTCAGTTCCCTTTGGTACGATCTCAGTTCCCTTTGGTACGATCTCAGTTCCCTTTGGTACGATCTCAGCTCCATTTGGTACGATCTTAGCTCCCTTTGGTACGATCTCAGTTCCCTTTGGTACGATCTCAGTTCCCTTTGGTACGATCTCAGTTCCCTTTGGTACGATCTTAGCTCCCTTTGGTACGATCTTAGCTCCCTTTGGTACGATCTCAGTTCCCTTTGGTACGATCTCAGTTCCCTTTGGCTCTATCTCAGCTCCCTTTGGTACGATCTCAGCTCCTTTGGTACGATCTTAGCTCCCTTTGGTACGATCTCAGTTCCCTTTGGTACGATATCAGCTCCATTTGGTACGATCTTAGCTCCCTTTGGTACGATCTCAGTTCCCTTTGGTACGATCTCAGTTCCCTTTGGTACGATCTCAGCTCCTTTGGTACGATCTTAGCTCCCTTTGGTACGATCTCAGTTCCCTTTGGTACGATCTCAGTTCCCTTTGGTACGATCTCAGTTCCCTTTGGTACGATCTCAGTTCCCTTTGGTACGATCTCAGTTCCCTTTGGTACGATCTTAGCTCCCTTTGGTACGATCTCAGTTCCCTTTGGTACGATCTTAGCTCCCTTTGGTACGATCTCAGTTCCCTTTGGTACGATCTCAGTTCCCTTTGGTACGATCTCAGTTCCCTTTGGTACGATCTCAGTTCCCTTTGGTACGATCTCAGTTCCCTTTGATACGATCTCAGTTCCCTTTGGTACGATCTTAGCTCCCTTTGGTACGATCTCAGTTCCCTTTGGTACGATCTTAGCTCCCCTTGGTACGATCTTAGCTCCCCTTGGTACGATCTCAGTTCCCTTTGGCTCTATCTCAGCTCCCTTTGGTACGATCTTAGCACCCTTTGGTACGATCTTAGCACCCTTTGGTACGATCTTAGCTCCCTTTAGTACGATATAAGCTCCCTTTGGTAGGATCTTAGCTCCCTTTGGTACGATCTCAGTTCCCTTTGGTACGATATCAGCTCCATTTGGTACGATCTTAGCTCCCTTTGGTACGATCTCAGTTCCCTTTGGTACGATCTCAGTTCCCTTTGGTACGATCTCAGTTCCCTTTGGTACGATCTCAGTTCCCTTTGGTACGATCTCAGTTCCCTTTGGTACGATCTCAGTTCCCTTTGATACGATCTCAGTTCCCTTTGGTACGATCTTAGCTCCCTTTGGTACGATCTCAGTTCCCTTTGGTACGATCTTAGCTCCCCTTGGTACGATCTTAGCTCCCCTTGGTACGATCTCAGTTCCCTTTGGCTCTATCTCAGCTCCCTTTGGTACGATCTTAGCACCCTTTGGTACGATCTTAGCACCCTTTGGTACGATCTTAGCTCCCTTTAGTACGATATAAGCTCCCTTTGGTACGATATTAGCACCCTTTGGTACGATCTTAGCACCCTTTGGTACGATCTTAGCTCCCTTTAGTACGATATAAGCTCCCTTTGGTACGATATTAGCTCCCTTTGGTACGATCTTAGCTCCCTTTGTTACGAACTTAGCTCCCTTTATAGCATGGAAGAACATCTTGAAGAGTAAAAA
Organism: Nemertoderma westbladi; assembly: GCA_032718475.1. NCBI lineage: Eukaryota > Metazoa > Xenacoelomorpha > Nemertodermatida > Nemertodermatidae > Nemertoderma > Nemertoderma westbladi. Next base: position 16,450 of record JAUCBJ010004892.1, on the reverse strand, counting down.
CCTCAGCACATTTGTACACGGTTCAATCAACAGGATTAATAATAATTAAATTATTTTGAGTAACTTAATTAACCATTAAATTTGTGCGGAATATACGCACACCAAATATATAAGTGCTGACTGTATCCAACAGTCAGCCTTCAGTCGGACTATCTTTGAGATCCGCTAAAGCAACAATATCTAGTTGTTGGTGCTACTTTGCTGTGCGGCTGGCTAACACTAAGCCGCCACATCAAAAATTTGTTGTAGAGTATATCATGTATCACAAAGTAGTTAATAATGACCAAGACATTCCCAATACCATTAAAGTTACTCAATGAAGTTTACTTTACCCGACCCACTTGGTTACAGATCGGACAATCGATGACTCCATTTTGATATGCCGTTAAACAATCCTTTATATTTGTTTTCATTTTATTTTTATTGCAGGGTAAATGCACCCGAGATAACTGCAAATATCTTCACCCCCCACCGCATCTGAAGACCCAACTAGACATAAACGGACGTGCCGCCATTCAGCAGCAAAAGCAGCACATCATGCAGCAAATATCCTCTGCACAAGCGGCAGGACTCACTCCATTGATATCTGGAACTCAACAAGGGATTCCGTTTGTAAGTCATAGACCAAGCTAGATATTCAAATTTCTGCTTTAAAACATAAAATTTTATAAATACAAGTCACAAAAGATACGACTTTAATATTCTCGGATATTTTTCCGTATAAATAAATTAAAACAATGTTCTATGACACGAGTGAAATGGTAAACAGTGTTCTAGAAACAAAAAGTATTAATTTTTTCAATAAATTACAAATATGTTCTAGAGATCGATACAATTCAGAACAGTTCAAACAAGCTAATCGAAAAATGGGTGTCCCATGTACCTGGGCCAGGGCCATAGTGGTATCTTTTGTAATTATCTTGTCACAGAAAATATTCTGTTCGCGAACACTATTTTAATTTTATAGTACGCTATTTGTTAGTTTAAAAATATTTGCAATGATTTCTTATCGTCAGAAAATATTTTGGAACATACGTTTTAATAATTTGAAAGAGAATGAGACGATTGTAATTTTTTAGAAAATCGCGAAGCATTTAATTTCTGCGCTGTCAGAGGTTAAATGCAATGCAAAGCCGCATTTCAGACCTCAGGGAAAATCTTTTGAAGAGAGACCCCTAATTTACAAATTATTCTTGATGGTATCCGATGTATTTGGATTCATAGATGTTAAATTTTGTGTTTAGTTACCGCAGCAACCAGGATACCCAACTGCGGGAAAGGTCAATGAACAATCTGCACAGACCTACATACAGACTCACAGCAATGGTTTCGTTAACCCAGCCTACACTACAGCCTATTGGGTACGTTGTCTTTATTTACATTCATCCCGGTTTAAATTAATTCATTCAATATGTATTTATTAAATTATTAAAATTACACGAAGAACCTTTCTTTCTCTCACCTCTTCTACTATAAATCTCTGTGGGAAAGGTAATGTCAAAATTGGTAGGGGAAAAAGTGAATGAATTAAATGTAGTGGACATTGCGGCCCATTGTTAATACTAACCTTTCATTCTAACTATACTAAGTGGATAAGACGGACAAGACGGCGAGCACAGTGGTTGCAGATGATCGATATTGACAGATGGAATGCCTTAAGGATACAACCTCCAGACATACAACGACTCAGGTGGTATTTCTAGGCCGAACTTTTGCGTACACTGTTATCGGAATGGCCGGAGAGCCTGTCTCCATGTCGACTTTGTAAAACTTCGGCCTCCATAACTTCCTTAATAATTTATATATATTTCCCTCTTTTAGCCGCCACCCGGTCTTCCATATGCTATAATGCCGACGGGTGTACAAGCTGGGACCTACCTTCCCGCCCAAACTGGCCAATCACTGCTCGGCATTCCTCAATCCCCCACTCAACCTGGACTCATAGCAGACGCTTCTTTAGTGCAAAAATTTAATAAAACCGATAGACTGCAGGTGAGTGAATCTAAGCAAACTGTCAATAATATTGAAAGATACACCCCCGTTCAGGGTAAATAAGCGCAATAATATCGTAGTGGATGTCAAAATATACAACAAAATAAATAAATATGTATATAATGTAATGTATATATAATTAGACCTCACATATAGAAACTACCAAATATGTCAACAATTGCTCATATAGTAGTGATACGGAGGCTGGTTGAAGGGAATTAATTCAAAGAACATCCCAGCTGTTAGTAGCTGTTTGACTTTTGTGGACTTCAAGAAAGCATTCGACTGAGTCCGTAGAGGTAAAATGCTTGAAATCCTAAGAGCTTATGGAATACCAGAAGTAATTGTTGCTGGCATTGGATTATTATATTGTGACACAGAGGCTCAGGTACTCACACCAGATGGTGGAAAGTGTACTTTTATTGGGGGTGAGACCTGGACACTGACGAAATTACTTGATCAACGAATTGATGGTTGCTACACAAGACTACTAAGGGCAGCCCTAAACATCAGCTGGAGACAACACATGACAAACGCCGAGCTTTATGGTACAATACCACCTGTATCAACCACCTTCCGTGAACGCAGATTAAGATTCAGTGGGCACTGCTGGCGAAGTAAAGACGAGGTCATACCAGATCTACTTCTCTGGCAACCAACACAGTAAGGAAAGCATAGCTGTGGACGACTGGCTATGACATATAGACCAATAACTGGACTGTCCGACGCTCGCTCACTAGTAGTAGTAGCTAGTAATTCAAATGGCAAATAACTTGTTTTGAGGATTTAATATAATTATTCATTTAATTTTGTAGTAAATATGTTGGTGATCAAAACTTGTGTTTATAGCTATTATTATCTTGATATTTAAGTTTTCGAATTATTTATCATTTCATATTTTGTTACAGGTTTGTCGAGATTTCCAGAGAGGTAACTGTGTAAGGGGGGAAGGCGAGTGCAGATACTGCCACCCACCTGAACAAGTTTATATTGACCAATCAGATAACACTGTTATCGTATGTATGGATTATATTAAGGGCAGGTGAGGCATGGCCGAATCTATATGGTGTTTATAGGGTCGATGGATCCCGGTCAATTTATATCCCCGGGTCTTTATATCCCGCGGTTCTTTATATCCCGCGGGTCTTTATATCAAGCGGTTCTTTATATCCCGCAGGTCTTTCGAATTTCCTTTGTGGAACATAATTTCAATTATATATCTATCTATCATCATAGATGCAGTACGTTTTGATAAATACTATATTTTGAAGGTGACAATGTAATCAAACTGTTTGTTTGTATTAGATCCTTTTATTCCCGAACCAAATATTAAAATGTAGTTGATGTTGGTATGGAGAATTAATCTCCTAATAAATAATTAATGTCTATTCTTGTTTAAGACACGGCGACATTTGTATTAGAGTGCAATTCCACAATATCCATAGCAAGTTCTGGCTGGTCAACATTTATTGTCTCTCTGTAATGAAAACTGATATACAGTAGAGTACATTGGTATACATTGATACCATTGATACATAGATATACATTGGCTGAGTTTTCGAACAAAGCAACTTTGTTTTTTCATTTACAGTCCTCTCATTTTACTTCCAAAATTTTGAATGGACTCCGAATAATAAGTTGTTTCAACTGCTTTGCCTATATTACCAAAATATTATAATTATAACGAGCCGCGGGAACTAAAGAACGCCAATCTATCTGAATTGATATTTTTACAAATTGCCCGTTGGTAAAAATTAGAAGTACAAATAATAAATATGTATAGTTAGGAGCCCGCTCGACAGGCGGGATACTTACTGTAAAATCTTAGGATATATAACACTGACTGACTGCCTGACTGATAATTATCTAGGTTCAGGCACTTCCTGCCTGGCGATTTTGTTGAAATTTTACAAGTAAATTGCTTTTAATTGCTTTTTTTTAAGTAATCGCGTTACAAAATATCAGATCAATTCAATGTGTGGTATTCGATATATTTCGTTTTTTTGAAATTATTTTGTCGCGAAATTAATAGCAATGGTAAAGAACAACTCCTCCCTGAGCTGCTGCAGCAGCTAGCTGTGAATTATGGTTGAGTGCCGGGCTGCTTGAGATAGAATTCCATCAATGCAGAATTTCTTGACTACACCCCTCCTGCTGCTGGCTGCTGGCTGAGTCTACACATCCTTTATCAGCTCTCAGGGATAGACAGAAAATAGTTGAGTTGTCAATAAACAAAATAAAATATACAACTGCAGTAGGATTATATTATTATTCCACGAATCATTGGGCTGATTATTTTGTATAGGATATATGTAGAAAGTTCTTACAAATAATATTCTTATTTTTTTATTACATAGGATTAGCATCATTTTTTAGCTGAAGCATTAATAGTGCAAATTAATTTAATTATATTTTAATACCATTACTACATTGGCATAAGATAAGTTTAACATTTCTTACAAATATTATAAAACTCAATAGTGGTGCGAAGCGAACATAAAACTCAAATCACACAAATTTAAAAGAAACCGGGTGTGTTGTCATAATATCTATCTCCATAGGTTATTCTGCTGGACTGGGTCTGGGTGCGGCAAACTGTTATCACTATTATTATCTTACTAGAACTACTGACACTAATGTGGAACAGCTAGGATATTTGCGCTTTGTTTGTGTTTTAGTTTTAGTAACTATAGCTACCCCTTTCTATTGTTAGTTTTGTTCTATAATGCAGCATTGGTTGATTCCCTTAGCAGCCGGTGTTGTAATATTCGTATGGAAATGGAGTCGCATTTATAATATAGGGTGGTTGTAGGGTGGGTTCAGGGTCATCACTCGCCCGGTGTCCCGGTTGTGCATCATGGGCATTTTTTCATAAATATTCGGTAATCTTATATCTTGTAAACGTGCTTGATAATGAAATTATTTGCTTCATATTATATTTTTGTTAGTGGTAGCAAAGTTTAATTTTTTATTATGTGGGACGATCGACAAAGTCAGCTAGCCTCACGCCTTACAGTTTAGACAATTGTTTAGTTTAGGCCTACTTACTAGGCCTACAGCTGACTGACATAGTTCATTTGTAAAATCTGTCTTGGCTAGGATTCTTCCCCCGGGCTCCTTCCAGCCAGCTTGCTGGCTTTCTAGTTAAATTAATCGTGTAATAGGTATAAATATTATTCCGGTTGATATCATATTTTGCATTGTTTTTTTCAAAGAAGTTTGTCATCAATAACTCAACAATATTCTTTAATATCACAGTGTTAAAACCGGCGCAGAAATTAAAAAAAAAACATTTTTCAAAAATCACCGGATATTATTTAAATTGTTTCACTTTATTTTTAGATGCCAACGGGAGTCGTGTAAATACCTACACCCGCCGAGCCATTTACAAGCCAAAATCAAGGCGGCGCAGCTGCAAGCTAACCAGTTGAACCTAGCTGCCCACGGCGCTACACAAATGGTAAGATTTATTCGATATTCAGTTATACGACGCTAGTTACTGAAAGTTAGCTAGTTCGCATGTTGCAAATGTTTTCTTTAGAGCATGACCGCGTAGTTCGCTTGATACATAACATGTAGATGCAATATTTTAAAGCATGTGGGCCCTTTAATACAAGTTAATTGTTAAATTGTTTTAATTATGGAAGTTTATATTTTTTGAAATTTCTTATCATAGTATTTTTAGCAATCTTGACGCAAACCATATATGGAAGCATTTAAATAGTTAATTTTAATTTCAATTAATATTTTGTTTGGAATGCTTTAGCTGTAGCATTATTTTGTATCTGACTGCGGTATTGACGAATTGTATCCGTTCTGATCCTTATATAGTTCAATCACTTATCAATAATAATAATATTCTCTTCAACTAAAACTTCTTCTGAAACTTTTTATCATTTTTTATCCATTAAATTTGAATGTTAAAAATATGTGGTAATTATTCCTTCATTGTCAAGATGTCTAATTATCTTACCTGTTAATTAATTAATAACGTTAAAATCTTAATTACTTACCAAATGTGTTATTTCCCCCTCTCACATTTACATGTGATGTGCCCGCATTTGATTGGCTACTTTCACTTACATTGTTGCCTGCTTATCTCTCTGTTCTACAATGATTGCTCTCTTGGCACGCTGATCTGCTATTGGCTAATAAAGAGTGGCACGGCTGTTGCTATGGCGAACCATCAACTAATCGGACAAAAGCGTCTTCGTGAGCATAATGATTACCTGGTACTTATTAATATTATTATTTAACGATATTGTAATCCTACCGGTAACTACAACACCTGTTCTACTGTATTTATAAACATATTGCCTTATACAGTAGAAGTTTGATATTACGTGGCTTCATGCAGTAAAATTTTCCGAACGAATAGTCAAGAATTCCATTATGCAATCTATGTATTTATAATTATTAAATACAGTGGTCACATTTAAATTCAGTAGTTATTGACGCCAAAACCCTCTGATATGTGGTTTGTTAGGCCCCCCTCACACGGAGCAACTTGTTTCTGAAACTTGTTGCTGGACCCCCTCACACACAGAAACTTGTTGCTGCAACTTGTTTCCGAAACTTGTTTCTGTGTGTGAGGACTCCAGCAACAAGTTTCTGCAACTTGTTTCCGCAACTTGTTTCTGTGTGTGAGGGAGTCCAGCAACAAGTTGCTGGAAGTTATATTCCCAGCAACTTTTTGAAAAACTTTTATTACATTCCATTTTTTGATACTAGCTAATATTAGATAATTTGAGTGATGTGATATTATATATAAATGACTGGACTTGTTAGCTATTTATTTGCAAATAATTGTTATTTTCTTCAGCAACAAGTTTCTGTGTGTGAGGGGGTCCGGTCCAGCAACAAGTTGCAGAAACAAGTTTCGGAAACAAGTTGCTGAAACAAGTTGCAGCAACAAGTTTCTGTGTGTGAGGGGGTCCAGCAACAAGTTTCAGAAACAAGTTGCAGAAACAAGTTGCTCCGTGTGAGGGGGGCCTTACACAGAGTCATTTCAGTTGTCAATTTAGAATATAAAATAAATTTATACACGTAAATTTACATATTAAATTTTTTTAAATATTTTAATGTTTGCTCTTATAGAGGCCTACTTATACTTAATGAGTAGAAAATATAAGTTATAGTAAATAATCAGTAGTTTTCAGTAAATATTTCACATCTTAAACATAATGTGAAGCATTCAGAACATAATTTGCATTCCGGAAACTGGATTTCAAAATTTCAACCTAAATTATGAAATCAAATAATTTTATGTTTATTATTCGTGATAATATTGGTTGGTACTGTTAGAAAGCTGACCTTGCAAGGATTCCAAATATGTAAAAATATTTGAATTTGGTTGGTAAATAGCTGAGATATGGGCATTCGAAAGTTTCATTATTGGCTTCCCCTGCAGGCCATATATTATATTTAATAAATAGGCAATGTTCTAGAACATTTTGTTTATCATTTTTTTTATTATTATCTCATAAGTAGCTGGGCAACAATGCAATGCCTGTATAATAATGTAATATAGCTAGGAAAACAATAGATATTACCACGCATTTAAATTTCATTTTTATCAGTTTACACAACAAATCACTATAAGGTTGAATAGCTGCGCTGTAACTGGTGTTATTTTCGGAGACACCTTTTTTAAACGGTTGTAGCTAAATAATGAAAGCGTAAATATATATTATATTTCTTTGTGACTTAGACTTTCATACATTTTCGCGACATTTCGCTATTACATTGCATGTCGATTGAAAAACAGAACGTGATAATCAATCTTGTTAGACGAGCACATTAGTGAGTGAAGTCTTCTATGAGATATTACTGTAGTTGTGTATCAAGAGTTTGATATTATCAATAGATTGTTTAGGCATAGCCTCTTGGCGTATAGTCTCTGGGGGTGCAAAACTTATTAGCTAAACTCACTTTTCTTGACAACTTTTAACTACTGCTTAGTTTTTAGTACTAAAGTTTTTATCCTCTTCGGGAAATGTGTATAATAAATGTATTAAATAGGTGGATATTATTAATTAAACTATCTATATTTAATGTTGTTTCCCTATTTAGGCGCTTTCTTCCGGGCTGATGCCGTATACTAAACGACCTGCCCTCGTGTCCGCTGACAATCTTCCTTTAATGTCAGCTTGTTCCTCGTCATTCGCAGCCGCCTATCAACAACAACAACAGTTGGCGATATTGGCTGCCATGCAGGGGATCCCTATGACAACCGTATCAACACCACAAGGGCTGCATAATCTCGCGTCCTACCCAACCCCACAATGTAAGTTGTATGTCTAGGTATAAGTTACATTAGTTACAATATCAGCTGTATGATAAGTAACACTTGGAAACACTAGGAAACACGCTCACTGAGTATTCGGCCATAGCGGTACAATTAGTGGACCATTTAGAGAGGAATTATAGAATTCTGTCTGTGTGTCAAATTCCAAAACATTTGAATTCATAGACTACATGTGTACCGAGTTTGGTTCCAATTCATCAAAGATAGAGCCACTTGTTAGCGTGCATTCTTTTCCGATAACGACGTCGTATGACGGTTTACTAATTGCACCGCTATGCTAAGACTCACACTTCATGGCTCGCCCCACATTGTGAATCATTTTCAGAAACAAAAGATCCTTCATTACTTTATTGGTCATGACTTTATATTAACTGTAAATAAATATATTTCTTAACATAATGTGACAGAAACTAGATACCATTTCATTGAAAATAAACCATATCGCTTGAAATAAAAATTTATCCGCGATATATTCAAAAAATCGTTCTAAAAACAGTTCCTTTAGCTTAACTTAGCTTAGCTTAGTTGGCCATTAACTAACAAAATAATATGGCCTTGTAGACCTAATTGCTTATTACCCATCGTTTCTTTGTATGTGCTTTGCGCTTATTGGTCGCGCTACCTACCTGCTTACCTCTCATTCATTGGCTTGTTATAATGCATGTGCGTCCTACCTACCACACATTACTGGCTTATTGAACCGCGCTCGCTTCCCATTGGTTAATACCTGCAGTTGGAATCCCCCAATCACCTAACCCGGCGTGCTACAGTCCAGAAGGGATGGCAGCGGCCGCGGCCTTCAACCTCCACATGGAACAAACTCTAAACGCACAGGTAAGCGATGCGCCTCCATCGGATACCCTTGGAACTGATTTGTACGGCTGGCACGCTTACCGCTAGAAAACTATTTAACTAATTAACTAATAAAAGTTGACTCATTTAAGGGCTAACACACCCTAAACACCCACCCCCTCTCTCCCATTTAACTATTGAAATTTCATTCACATTGCATGAAATGTGATGTATAAATCAGTTACTTACTTACTGCCCTGTATCTGCTATGTAAAACAAACAAAGATGCAAATTCAGTATAAGAAACTATTTTGACTGTAAAGTATTAATGTACAAATTTTTCATCCGAAGCGCACGGTGTTTTTTTTTCAGTGAACATTATTTTATTTTAGGTCAAGGCGTGGCCTGTTCCTTCTTTGTTCAATAATATATAATCACTAAACTCTTGTTTTGAGTGCGATACGAATAATCCTAAAGACTTTGCAATAGGGGTACAAGAAGATTGTCACGTGATGCTATCACGTGCACATTTCTTTAAATAGAAAACAAGGTTCCCTAGAGTTATAACTAAAGGGGGATTTGAAACCTCAGGGTAAAAAATATATTACCATTATACTCCGAAGAAAATTTTACAATTGTCAGTGTTTTATTTATAAATTTTTAATAACTTTGATAGACTAAACTAGTAGCAACACAAAGAAATATTTTTCTGGTCAAGATTTTTACTCAAGGTTTTTTTTAAAGAGTCGTCCATAATTTCCAACACCAGGCGTTTCTATTATAAAAGTAATTTTCACTCCATCGTAAATGTATATAAATTAGAGGGAGTGGAGAGATATATTGGGGTAGGGTAGGGGTAGGGGTTTGTTAAGGGTAGGAGTACAGTAGATGGGCTAAAGGACCACTCTCCAATAGAAGAACTCCCCAAAAAGGAGTAATCATACTCATTATATAAGTTGACGTGTATAATACATAATACAGCGCGAATACTAGCCTCAGACTAACCTCCCAGACTGAAGCCCCCTGGACAGGAGCCCCCTGGACAGTACGGCCCACTGTCCGGGTGGCTATTGTCCCGGGGATACTATCCAGGGATACTGTGTGGGGGCGAGTGTCCGGGGGGCTTCTGTTCGGGGGGCTACAGTCCGGGATACTGTCCGGGTGACTGGAGTACGGGGGCTACAGTCCGGGATACTGTCCGGGTGGCTGCAGTACTGGGGCTACAGTCCGGGATACTGTCCGGGTGGCTGCAGTACGGGGGCTACAATCCGGGATACTGTCCGGGTGGCTGGAGTACGGGGGCTACAATCCGGGATACTGTCCGGGTGGCTGGAGTACGGGGGCTACAGTCCGGGATACTGTCCGGGTGGCTGCAGTACTGGGGCTACAGTCCGGGATACTGTCCGGGTGGCTGCAGTACTGGGGCTACAGTCCGGGATACTGTCCGGGTGGCTGCAGTACGGGGGCTACAATCCGGGATACTGTCCGGGTGGCTGGAGTACGGGGGCTACAATCCGGGATACTGTCCGGGTGGCTGGAGTACGGGGGCTACAGTCCGGGATACTGTCCGGGTGGCTGCAGTACTGGGGCTACAGTCCGGGATACTGTCCGGGTGGCTGCAGTACGGGGGCTACAGTCCGGGATACTGTCCGGGTGGCTGGAGTACGGGGGCTACAGTCCGGGATACTGTCCGGGTGGCTGGAGTACGGGGGCTACAATCCGGGATACTGTCCGGGTGGCTGGAGTACGGGGGCTACAGTCCGGGATACTGTCCGGGTGGCTGGAGTACGGGGGCTACAGTCCGGGATACTGTCCGGGTGGCTGGAGTACGGGGGCTACAATCCGGGATACTGTCCGGGTGGCTGGAGTACGGGGGCTACAGTCCGGGATACTGTCCGGGTGGCTGGAGTACGGGGGCTACAGTCCGGGATACTGTCCGGGTGGCTGGAGTACGGGGGCTACAATTCGGGATACTGTCCGGGTGGCTGGAGTACGGGGGCTACAGTCCGGGATACTGTCCGGGTGGCTGGAGCACGGGGGCTACAGTCCGGGATACTATACTGTCTGGGCCTGGGGGGTCCAACTCACTCCATAGAACCATATATAGTGATATAATATACAGCAACCTAATTTACTAAGCCTTTGGGTGGTGTTTTATAAAAATTAATGTATAATATTGTTGGCCCATTCTGTATAGTTGGAATCTATTAACTTATCAATTCAGTGTTGTTTGCTGTGCTCTATTTCGTTTTAATAAATTTGGGACAATTGCCTATTTTTAAAACATCATGATTTTTTTTTGGATCAAGTCGAATTTCAAAATGTTACAAAACAAATACATTGTGTTTGTTTCAGACACAACTCGTCCAGGACAACCAACGGTTCCCACAGGCACTACCTATATGCAGGGATTTCCAGTCTGGTAACGGGTGCAAACGTAGCAACTGTCGATACATTCACGTAACTGATGGTAAGTAACGGATGTAACGCGGTCACGTGATATAATGAACTGGGAGAATCTGTGGTGGTCACGTGATATAATAGAACTGGGATAATCGGTGGTGGGTGGTCACGTGATGCAACAAAACTGGGATAATCTGTGGTGGTCACGTGATATAATAGAACTGGGATAATCGGTGGTGGGTGGTCACGTGATGCAACAAAACTGGGATAATCTGTGGTGGTCACGTAATGCAATAGATCCGGGATAATCGGTCGTGGTCACGTGATATAATAGAACTGGGATAATCGGTGGTGGGTGGTCACGTGATGCAACAAAACTGGGATAATCTGTGGTGGTCACGTAATGCAATAGATCCGGGATAATCGGTCGTGGTCACGTGATATAATAGAACTGGGATAATCGGTGGTGGGTGGTCACGTGATGCAACAAAACTGGGATAATCTGTGGTGGTCACGTAATGCAATAGATCCGGGATAATCGGTCGTGGTCACGTGATATAATAGAACTGGGATAATCGGTGGTGGGTGGTCACGTGATGCAACAAAACTGGGATAATCTGTGGTGGTCACGTGATGCAATAGATCTTGGGGTAATCGCTGGTGGTCACGTAATGCAACAAAACTGGGATAATCTGTGGTGGTCACAGAATAGCAGATAGAGATAACAGAGTATAACAGGTATTTATTATTTTTTTTCAGATACAACAGAAATACTTGACGGTCACGTGATACCTTGTAAGGACTTCACTCGAGGCCGTTGCTCCAGATTACAATGTAAATACTACCACCCACCGCAAGGGGGCTACACTCCTCCCACCGTTCCGAATACCACAGCCGGCGCCTCTCTTTGCGCTGCGAACAACCAATTCAATTACAATGGCTTCCGAGTTGAATAGGTCGACTGTTCAACCCAAGATGGGCTTCTCGTCAATATTTTGGGTTATTTAGTTAACTTATTGTATTTCAGTTTCTTTGTGGTTGTATTATATTTATATAACGATTGAATCCATACGTATACAATTTAGTTTAGATTTTATTGACCCGATAAAGAAACCCATCGGATATTTTGAAATTATTTAATATTTACAATTTGAAATCGGAAATCATGTAAAAAGGTAAGTAAATAAACTGAAACTATATGAATTAGATACGAATAGGAACAAATTTAAATTTATCTTATATTAGTTCCCATTTAAGTATAAACGTACCGTAGTGTATATTTTAGCCTGTACATGAGATGTATATTACTGGCTCCGTAAGTAAAGTCTTCCCACCTTATATATTTTTTGGCTGTTGAATCTTTTGTCGGCACAAGTTATGTAACTTCGTTTCGCGATCACAGATGATGGCGTACAGCAGAACTATACTATATTCCATACTGGTAGTGATAACTCGTATTATATTAAAGAAAAAGGTTTACGACGGAATTTGTAATATTCTAGCCGGTATAGTCGGTATACCTCCGCCTTAATTTTCGCGTATAAATAGGTATACACGTTTCAACGTGCCATAACATATACTGTAGCTTATATTTTGTAAATTTAGTTATACTTTACTTTGGTAGTACAGTATACCAGTACAGTGCCTGTACTGGATCTCTATGTGATATACATTTTATAATAGGCCTACATCTGTATGTATATGTATGTACCAACTGGTACTTGGGATGCATACAATACCACATGTTATCGAAACAAGTGCAGTGCGTTTAAGAAAAACTTCCATTTAACCAAATATTCCATAAATTGCGCTGAATGCACCACCTTTCTTGTGCTGCTGTACATTGCTATATTATGCCCGCACCCTGCTGTAACTACGTGCTGTATATGTATTATTGCCTAGATCTCCCCTTACCTCGAGCTGCTGCCATTTGTATTGCCTAGCTTATGGCTAGCCCTATATAACATGCATGAACTAATAACAGATAAACGTATATTTCTTCTACCTTAGCCACAACAAACTGTTAGCTATCTTTATCTCACAAAGTATCACTCAACTCTCGAACAATGTTCCTTTTACGTATTAAATAAACACTGTTCGGATTTGCTTACATAAATGTCATAAATGTCCGAGTGGATACGGCGCCTGAACTGCATACACTTAGTGTTTGGCGGCGCAGGTTCGAATCTGGTAAAGTGCTGTATAAATTTCGCACTGTTGTGTAGTAAATGACTTACTGTACGTAAACAGTACACATTAGTAAATCTATTGCGACACGGTACAGCAGGCTGCTACTAACAGTACGCTCGATGAAATTTAATAACCTCATTAACATTTCTTAATTTTCTGCGTTATGAAAATCGTATTGTACGAGACACTTACTACACATTTGTAATGTTTTTCTACTATATTTGGTAGGCTACTGTACACGTAAAAAATTGTTAATGAAAATAATATCACCTTTTTAAGCCGGAATTTATCGGCTTAAATTAACCGAATATTTTTATGGTGAAGGATTTTGGTGAGGGAAATCATTTAACTGTCATTTAAACGAGATTTTTCCAATCATTTCTTCACTTTTGGTAGTTTTAATTGTTTTATGTCATTTTATAATGATAAAACGGTGCAAAATCACTTTACATAGTAATAATTGTTTGTTTGTCCAACGGGAATCCAGTTAACATTTTAACAACAAGTTTTTATCTTGTTTATTGGTATTCGATAGTTCACTATTTCGTTGAATTTTTGTCGCAATCAATGTTTGAGAAAATTTTTAAATTGATCGTCAAATTGGTAATTTTACTATTTAACATATAACCATTTTTAAATTAGCATTTTTAACTACATTTTTTAGTTTAACTAGCATTTTTGCTAGTTTCAAATACTCCTTTGCATGTTAAAATTTATAGGGCATGTGTATTAATTAATCATACTGTACTTTTTGTATGTGTTTCTTTGGATCACAAACTGTATAATTATGTCTTCTAATAATTAATTGTAGTTATTATTATTATTATTATTATGTTAGTAAAGTATCTGTTAGGCAGTCATTTATAAATGTTTACTAAACGCAGAGAGTATTGAATTTAACCCGAAGGTCACACCCCCAACACACTTGCTAAATATAGTCTTGGATATATATTGTAGGCAATCTGCGACATTGATTCTGTGTTTAATTCCTTGAGGATGGACACCATCGAAATAAGATGGAGTTATTTTCCCAACTACCTTTGTGCTAATAGTCTTTTATTATTCTATTGTAGAACTTTAAACGAAAATTGCCATTCACTGTGCGTGCATGGGCATCAAATACCGCAGCGCACCCGCCAATATTAAATTAGAGTCGTAAGTTGAGCTTTCATATTGAATATTATAAATTTTATTATTTTCTTTGCAAAAATAAACTTTTTTTTTCTACTCAATAAAATGTATTTATTTTAAAGTATCGCAGTATTTAACAATGTTAAACAGAAATACATCTGATATACAGAGGCCTACATCATTACTGCTAGACAGTTTGTTATGTAGCATCAAGGCTATTCACAATTCCGTTAATTTCATTTTGTTTCAGTATTTTAGGTTAATTAGATCTATCATAATCAGACAATTTAAGTTACTGTTTAACGTAGAAGCGATTTTGCAAAGAAAATAATAATAGAAAAAATAAAGTACCTCAAATCAAACTGTTTGCTTTATCTCATTTATTTACATTGAATAACATTATTGATTATTCCTTTTTTGTTTAATAGTTTTATCCAAGTTTTAATTATTAGACATTCGCTTCGCTCGTGGTAAAATCTACGAACTCGTGTAAATAAAAAAGAACTCGACCCAGAATTATAATGTTCAATTTAAATAGTTCGAGATAAAGTTAATATTATTTAGGGTACATTATTTTTTTATAATTATTCTCAATAGTTTTGGGCGCACTAATTATTACTGCATTGCTTCGCTTGCCTAACTATTTAACCTAATTGCATCTCATTAAAATATTCTGCACAACTTAACTTCATAAATGGTGCTTGGTTATTTTTACTGTATAAGGAGTTTTAAACCTACAATTTAAATCAGTCTAATTAATAAATTGTCGTTAGGCGTGTTTTTTTTTTATTATTGATTATAATATAAATATATTGTTTATGTCAGATCAACGCATCTATCTGTGTCTTAGAATGTTTTATGTACCGTTATATGTAGACAATCTAGTGGATTCCGTGATAGGTCTCATAAACTCGTACCTGTGGGAAGTTTTTATGTTATTTTCTGATATAGAACAAAGCCACCTGCTAGATCATAGGTGGCCTTTTTAATGGAATATTAATTAATTAAATAATAACCTGTGGTAATGTATTAGTTAATCTTTAAATGGTACAATTTAATAAGTACTGATATATCAGTATAATATGTTCAAATCAAATAATTTCATTATTAAACACTTTATTTTTACTTTTTTCCTCCTTCAGCTTTTTAGACTTGGTCCTACAACGTGAATTATTAAAAAGAGAACCCTATGAAAAAAAAATAAGAGTTAAACCGAATTTTGATGGAATTTTATTTTATATATCTTAAAATATGTGCTGCAACCCAAGGATACACACAGTAGTTTATAGAAATTTCGTAAAACTCGAATTTAATACGTAAATTCTTTAATGTCTCCGTTTTAGAATAGTTTTTATAGATTGTACGTATAATTAATGTAATATCGTTGGTTTCTTGGTATCCGTGGGTATTTAATATTCACTGTGAAATATTATTTCTAATTGTTTTTTTCTATTGTATAGCGTGTGGTATAATATATATATATTATTTACATCATTACCTACGTACTTCTATTGTTTACTATTCAATATATATATAATAATAAATGGAATTATAAGGATTTAGTGCCATATTTAGTTTTTTTTATCAAATTATATTATGCCAACCATTTTATGTATTTCAATTACAGGGTAACTG